>VWPU01002908.1:6198-48701 GCA_013398955.1 Callaeas wilsoni
TAGGGGGAATTCCTGTTATTGGAACTGGGATACCCTGAAATAGGGGGAATTCCTGTTACTGGAACTGGGATACCCTGATATAGGGGGAATTCCTGTTACTGGAACTGGGATACCCTGAAATAGAGGGAATTCCTGTCCTGGGATACCCTGAAATAGAGGGAATTCCTGTTTTTGGAACTGGGATACCTCGCGATTGGGGGAATTCCTGTTGTCGGAGCTGGGATACCCTGAAATAGAGGGAATTCCTGTCCTGGGATACCCTGAAATAGAGGGAATTCCTGTCCTTGGAGCTGGGACTCCGTGAGTTTGGGGTAGTCCCTGTTGTTGGAGCTGGGAGGTGGGGGAGGGTGGCAGCTGTGGCTCTGGCAGTCCACGCGGATTCCAGGTGGGATGTGGGATTGACACACGGGTACAGCAGTACCTGAAGCATTCCCAGCACTGCTCCAGGTGCTCCAAGGAAGGAGCTTGGCTGGCTCAGGAGGGAGATGTGGCTCATGGCTTGGACTGGGACGGTGGCAATCTGTGCGTGAGACACCAAAAATTCAACCCAAAACCTCAACACTTCACCTCTCCATCCAAGTGCAGCTCCGGCTCAGTGCAGTGCTCAGGATCTGCCTGGGACATCACCAAGGAATGGTTTTCCAGAGAGTGACTGTAAGAAATTCCTTCTCCCCCATCAAAATTCACCATAGGTTTAATTTCATCCCTGTGTATCCCTTTAATACACGAAAGGAGTTGGGTGAATGACAAATAAAGAGGATTTCTTAGGGGTTTTATCAGTGTTTGTTAGGAGAATAGGAACAAATCTCTCATTTTATTTCGTGTTTTCCTCTTTGGCCACCTTAGAACATATTTGTAGTTTCTTAGGTAGGTAGGAAACTAAATGCCCTATTTTTGTAAAAACTGTACAGGACAGGCAGAAAGTGTTGGAAACCTTGGAATATGGAATTCCAGCCTGCTCAGCTGTGATGTCAGCAGCTGGCTTTGCTTTTCCTGAGCTGTTTTCCACAAGAGCTTGTGTTGTGACCCGCTGTGAGTATCATGGATCAATTCCCTCACCTGGATTTCCAGCCCCAGGCAGGAGGAGGAGGCAAATTTTCCACCAGAGGGTGGGAAAATCTCTTGGTTCACCTCTGCTGCCTCTGCTGTCAGTGTGGGGCTGTTGTAGGAACAGTTGTTCTCTTCCCTGTCCCATTGTGGTTCGGTGGGATGTGCTGCACTTCCAGCCCTGGGGACACCCTGGATAACACAGCACAGAAACACCTGGAGCAAAGCTTTCCCTGGAACACAAACCTTCCTTTATCCAAACTGGGTTTGCTCTTCCAGTTTCCACCCGGGTGGTTTTGGGGCCCTGCTGGCTGGATTTTCCCTTTTCTTGCTGTGTAGAGCATTCCCAAATGGCACCTAGAGTGATTTTCAACACAGCTTGTACTTAAAATTGGTCCTTCTGCTGTTCTTCCAGATGTAAATTTGCCTCTTTCAGTCCATTTGTGTCAAGAACTAAAACTGTGAACATTTATCTTTAATATTGGTGGGTGTTAACTGAAATAAAGGTTTATTTTCGTGCTCTTTTAAAAAAAATGTCCTGGAAACACATGGAAATGAAACCACTTCGGTTCACAGTGGCTCATTGAGGGTCTGCCCAGGAAGTCCAGCTTGCATTCCCAGGATGGATTTTGCCTTGGAAAAGCATCTCCCAAGTAGGTTATTTATTATTAATGAACTTGCTTTTATAACATTTTCTGTCCTCTTGCTCCTGCTGTCACACCAAACCTCCTTCTGTCACACCAGATCTAGGGGACTGCAGCTTTTAAACTCTGATCCACTGGAAAAGAGCAGAAAAGGTTGGGAGCACGGAGCAGATTTGCTTTGGAATGAACAAGGGTGAGGTTTGAAGCGTGGAAGTTGATCTCGGAGCTGGAATGCTGGGAGGGAGCGGGGGGAAAGGGCATGGATTCTCCTGGAATGTGAGGAATCAGTGGGATTTCGTGGTGGCAGCAGCTGGAGGAATGCCCACGGGGATGGCTTTGCACAGCCCTAGCTGTGGTTGCATAAACCCAGCGCTGGCACCCGAAGGTGCCACTTCCAGCTGTGCCAGCCTGCTGCTTCCCAGAGTCATTCCAAGGACCACGCTGCCTGCCCTGGGCGCTCCTGGGCTGCTCTGCCGTGGCCAGGCAGCACTCGTGGGGTGTCCTGGGGAAAGCCCAACCTGCCCTTCCTGCTGGGAAGGGTTTCCTGGATGAGGGGAAAGCGCTCCTGGCGTGCTCAGGGCCGTTACTGGGAGACTTCCAGGCTGGAGTTCCAAAAGTCTGGTCCTTGCCTCTTGGAGTAAGACTGGATTTGAAACCCCGCATTTTGATTTATTTGGAGATTTGCAGAGCGAGGAGAAAATTAATTCCAATGTTCTCTTATCCTTGAGGTAGAAAATCAACATGCAGAAAGAGATGAATGGCAAAATAGTGCTTTTTTCAAAAAAAGCCCCACTTTTTATTGGCATCTAATCTGCCTTTCTGGTTGAATTTGGTTTGCAGAGCTGACTGGAGGGGCTGAGTTGTGGTGCTCAGGCAGAATCCTCTTGCCAGGGTGGTTCCCAGGCAGGGCGTGGAGAGCAGGCAGCACCTTCTGGGTTTTTGGATGTCTGACCCAGTTCTCAGGGAGATGTTCTTGCTTTGATGACACCCAGCCAGGTGCCACAGGTGGGACGTGTGTGTGTGCCAGGGCCCAGGCCTCAGAACCCAAAAATGAAATGGCTGAGCTGGTATTTGGCAACAAACCTTGCCCTTGGCGTAGCCGGGGGTGGGAGCGGGCTCTGAGCAGCCTGGGCCGGGGGAAAGCAGTGACCTGGGCTGGCTGCAGCCTCGTGTTCCTCTGCTCCCTATCCCAAAATCTGCTTTCTGGAGGAGCACTGTGTGCTGAGCATGGAACAGCCCCAAGGCCAGGCTGGATGGGGCTTGGAGCACCCTGGGCTGGAGGGAGGGGTCCCCCTGAAAACGGGGAACAGGCCGAGAGAGATCCCCCAAACCCAGCCCTCGGCTTCCCCTGGCTCTTCCCACACCAGGCCCTGGGCACAGCCCTGACCTTGGCGTCTCAGCCTCTGTCACAGGAGACTTTGTGGGGCTGCTGAGGGCTGTTCCTGCCCTGTCTCCTGTGGGATAACAGCTGTCCCTGGGATGGTGTCGCAGCAGAGCGGCATCAGCCCTTTGTCCCTGGTTGTGGGTGCAGAGGATGCTCCAGGTAAGTTCATACCTGGACTGCTCCACCTCTAACTGCAACGTTTCAGCTTTATTTTTGTTTTATAATTGTTCTGTGTAAAGCTGGAGCTTGACCAGGGAAAACAACAGGAAGCCAAGTTCAGATTTCCAACATTTTATTTATATACACACATCTCATAAACAAAGTCATTAAGTGTGTAACACCCGTCCAACCTGTAATTAGAACACTCCAATAAATCACTTAAATTCCTCTTGACAATCCATTTGACTGAGTACAGGTGCTGCCTGCTGCTTTTAGTTCTGGTGAGGAATTTTCCTGCCCTGAACCGAGGCAGGAAGGGGGCCTGGCTCTCCTGCTGTGTCCCCCGTGGGTCTGGTGTCACTGGGGACTCTGTGACTTGGTGCCAGGGGAGGAACAAGAGGCTCTGAGCTGTTCCATCCTTCTCTTCTGCAGTTCCTTACTCTTTCTGGTGGAAATGGTGTTTTCCAGCTCTGATCCCGGGCTGGGCCCAGCCAGGCTGAGCCAGTCGTGGCCAGGCCTTGGGACAGGGCTTGAGGCAGCCCAGGCTGCAGGAAGGGCTCCCAAAATCCCCCAAATCCAGCTCTGGCATTCCCAGCTGTGCCTTTGACTCCAAAGTGTGCAGAGGAGCAGCCGTGTCCTACGGTGAGCTGTGACTTGGGAAGGGTTTTGTCACCTGGAGGTGTCACATGTGAGTGACTGGACTGGCTGTGCTGAAACACTGAAATAGTTCGTAAAGCGCCAGAATCCAGGCCGGGCTCACATCAAAACACCCTGAAATACTCGGTAAAGTGCCAAAATTCAGGCTGAGCTCGCATTGAAACACTGAAATACTCGGTAAAGTGCCAAAATTCAGGCTGAGCTCGCATTGAAACACTGAAATACTCGGTAAAGTGCCAAAATTCAGGCTGAGCTCGCATTGAGACACTGAAATACTCGGTAAAGTGCCAAAATTCAGGCTGAGCTCGCATTGAGACACTGACATATTCGGTAAAGTGCCAAAATTCAGGCTGAGCTCGCATTGAGACACTGACATACTCTAAAGTGCCAAAATTCAGGCTGAGCTCGCATTGAGACACTGACATACTCTGTAAAGTGCCAAAACTCCTGCCGGGCTCACATCGCCCTCCTGCCTACCTTGGGAAGGAGCTGCAGTTCAGTTTGACTCTGTCCAAAGTGAGATTCCCTTCGGAGCAGAGGGCAGGAGTGAGGAATGCGCTTGGGAAGACGGAGAGGGGGCTGGAGCCGGGCTCGGGGGCGGTTTCGGGACCCGGGGGCAGGGCGCAGGTGCCGGGGTTGGAGATGTACTCGGACACGGGCTCGGGCGGCTCCATCGCCTCCGCCACCAGCCTCTGGTAGAGCTCCGGGAGCTGCTGCTCTTCCCCCGAGCTCTCCTGTGCCCAGTCCCCGTGCCCCCTGCTGCCAGCGCTGCCCACCAGGAGCTTAATGACCGGGATGGGGGGCTCAGGATGCCCGAAGGTTTCCTCCACCGGGGTCGGTTCGGGCTCCTCGAAGCCGCTGAGCAGGAAGGGGCTGAAGGGAGCGCTCAGCTCCGCCTGCGGGGGGACACGGAATGAATCCCGGCACGGATCTCCAGGGATTCCCTCCCCACAGCCGCTCATCCTGCTAAAAATGGAAGATCTCTGCCTTCTTCTTGCGTTTAATTTGCCCAGCGCATCCTCCAGTCTCCTCCAGCGGAGATTATCCGCTGCCAGAGATTGCTGGATTTGCTGCTTTAGGAGATTACTGGCTCGCAGGGCTCCAATTGCTTTTTTTTTTAATGAAGGCTGTGGGATTAGAATGAAAAACCCCTCTAATTTACCTTGGTAGCCGCTAAGCTCTTGGCCCACGTGGCGTTGACAGGGTCGGGAATGGCTTTGCTCTGCCACTGTGGCAGGAGGAGGGAGAGGAGCGACTGGAATCTGCAGGGGGGATAAATGCAATTAAAAACGTCAATGGTGGGAGCTGCAGCACCCCAGTGCTCCTTGGATGTGGAATTAACCCAGGTGTGATCATGGATCCACCCTCGGAGGGACCTGCAGAGCTCTCAGTTGGTTGGGATTAATTCCCAAGGATTGCTGCCCTTCAGTTTGGTTTTAAGGTCTGGGTAAAAATTCACAGTATCTGTGGACTACAGCCGTGTTTTAAGCTCAGAGTGTGTTTTTATTATCACTCATGTACTCTGAAACCTTCACTTTGAACAATCCTCGCTGTTTCACGCTCATGAAGGGACAAGACCATCCCGTAGGACAAGGGAAAATGGTTTTAAACGAAAAGAGGGTCGATTTGGATTAAATGGGAGAAAAGATTTTTAAAATGCACTGGCACAGGGTGCCCAGAGCAGCTGTGGCTGCCCCTGGATCCCTGGCAGTGCCCCAGGCCAGGCTGGACGGGGCTTGGAGCAGCCTGGGACAGTGGGAGGCGTCCCTGCCATGGCAGGGCTGGCACTGGGTGGGCTCTGAGGTCCCTCCCAACCCAAACCGTTCTGGGACTCCGTCCCTTCTGATAACCATCCTGGTTTTATCGGGACACAGCAGATGGCTCCACTCACACTTTCCTGGCTGGAGGCACAGAACAAACGCAGGCCGAGAGGATGAAGAAGCTGCAGATGAGCACCAGAGTCACCCAGCCCCCAGCACCTGAAATGCAGAGCAGCCACCATTCAGCTCCATCAAGAAGATGAAAAAAACCCCAAATCTTTCTGCGTTCCGTGAACAAACCACCCTTCAACTCCAAGGAAACATCTCGGCACAGAACTGGGAGCTTAAAGGCCAAGGAGGAGATGGCACATCTCAAACCCAGCTGGAACTACAAATCTTCAGCAACTGCAGAACACCAAGAGACCTTCAGAACGCCTGGAGAGCTCCCGTAATGAAAGAGGAGCAGGGAGAGCATTCCCAGTCTGTGGGGAAGAGGATCCAAGGGCGAGGACCACCCTGGCACCGGTTCCTTACTTTCCAGGCAGACGCTGTCGCTGTTGCCGCGGGGCCCCTCCCCGACCGCTGTCGCCGCCGTCATCCAAAGGTCGTGGTGCTCCCCGGGCTCCAGGTCAGGGATGTACAGGGAGCGTGGAGCCCTCCCGGCGGGAACGGCTGGAGGGAAAACAGGCGTGGGAACGGAGATCCTGGCACGGGATTTACCGTCTGCAGCTGGAACGGGGTTCTCAGGAAAGGGAAGGAGAGGAGGAGGAAGAGGAAGGACAGGAGGAAAAGGAAGAGGAGAAGAGGAAGAAGAGGAGGAGGAGGAATAAGGAAAAAGAAAGATGAGTAAGAGAAAAAAGAAGAGGAGGAGGAGGAAGAATAAGAGGAAGAATAGGAAGAAGAAGAGGAATAAGAGGAGGAGGAAGAGGAAGAAGAATAAGAGGAGGAATAAGAAGAAGAATAAGAGGAAGAAGAAGAATAAGAAGAAGAATAAGAGGAGGAGGAAGAGGAAGAGGAGAAGAGGAAGAAGAGTAGAAGGAGAAATAAGGAAAAAGAAAAGAAAGATGAGTAAGAGAAAAAAGAAGAGGAGGAGGAGGAAGAGGAAGAAGAATAAGAGGAGGAATAGGAAGAAGAAGAAGAGGAATAAGGGGAGGAGGAAGAGGAAGGAGAGGAGGACGAAAAGGAAGAGGAGAAGAGGAAGAATAAGGAAAAAGAAAAGAAAGATGAATAAGAGAAAAAGAGGAGGAGGAAGAGGAGGAAGAAGAATAAGAGGAAGAAGAAGAAGAAGAGTAAGAGGAGGAATAGGAAGAAGAGGAAAAAGAAGAAGAGTAAGAGGAGGAATAAGAGGAGGAAGAAGATAAGATGAGGAAGAGAAAGTAGAAAAATTTAAAGAGGAATAAGAAAAGGAGGGAGAAGAAGAGGAGGAGGGAAAGGAAGCAGCAGGGAGAAGTCTGATAGTTCCAGACTGAAAGCAACTTAGAATGGTCCCACTGGAGACCTTCAGTAATGAGAGGGGAGCAGGAGAAGCATTTCCAGCCCCCAGGCACCCACCGTAGGCCTCAGGCTGGCCCTGCCGGTCCCTCCTCTGCAGGTAGATGTGGTAGCCAGTGATGCAGCCCCTCTGCAGGGGCGCTGGGATCTCCTCCCAGGAAACCAGGACACCGCTGGCCCAGGGGGTGGTGAACATCTGGGGCCCAGCTGATGGGGCTGCAAGACACAGGGCTGACTTTAGAGCTGAGCTCAAAATGCCTTAAAAACACCTGGGAGGGCATTCCTGGGGTTTACCTTGTGCTGTGGAGTTTCCCCTGACTGATGCTGCCTGTCCAGCTCTGTCCTGATAAAGTGCAGACACGTGGATCTGATAGCAGACGTTATCTCTGATGTGCTCTGGGGGGAGAAACTGCAGCTGGAGAGTTGCTTGTTAAAGGGTTTGCAGTCAGGGCAGAAATGTTGCATCAGCTGCTTAAATCTGAGATAAATCTTGTGATTATTGATAGATCTTTCGTAAAGAAGGGAAAGAAATTTCCTCTGATCTACTGAGCCCGGCAGAGCCTTACTGGGCGCTAAACTGAAAATTAATGGTTTCCCACAGCCAGAGGGCAGGGTTGGATGGGATATTGGGAAGAAACTCCTCCCTGGGAGGGTGGGCAGGCCCTGGCACAGGGTGCCCAGAGAAGCTGTGGCTGCTCCATCCCTGCAAGTGATTTTAGTAAAAATTACAGAAATATGGATTCCCAGACCGGTTTGGGTTGGGAGGGAGCTTAAAGCCCACCCAGTGCCATGGGCAGGGACAACTCCCACTGTCCCAGGCTGCTCCAAGCCCCGTCCAACCTGGCCTTGGAGGCCAAATTCAAACCGGACTTGTTGCTTAAAATATTTTCAGACCAAGCTGGCGCTCTGCCGGTATCCCGGCCCGGGGTGGCATTTACCTGCTATCACAGTGGACAGGTGGGACGGGGGCAGCTTCACCCAGCTGTGCTGGGGCTGCAGGTGAGGGTCCCGCCAGGGCTCTGCCCACTCCACCACGTACCCCCCCACGGGCACCGCGGATGCAGCAGGGGGGCTCCAGCTCACGAGGATGCTGCTGTTCCCCAGGGCCACGGCAGAGACTCGCTGAGGAGGGGGCAGATCTTGCAGGGGAGAGCAAAAAACACAGCACGAAGTTATTGTAAACCCGATCAGACCACGGGATTGGATACGCGGCTTTTACTGGGTCTCCGTCCGCTTTGGATAAAAATGAACTGTAATTAAAGGAAGGGTGATGATGGGAGGGTGAGGGGTTTGCTGACAGGAACAGTCACATTCCTGTCTTTTCTCACGGATTGAGCACCCACAGCGCCGCTTGGCTGTGCCACCCCAAACCCCGGGAGGTGCTGTCACCGCACATCCCAACACCCTGCCCTGCTGGAGCCGCGAGGAAGGATGTGGAGCTGCTGGACGGTTCCAGGGGGAGGAATGGGGATCCTCCGAGCGCTGGAGCCCCTCTGCTGTGGAGCCAGGCTGGGAGAGCCGGGGGTGTTCTCCTGGAGCAGACCGCAGGGAAAACTGGCAGTGCGGATCCCCGGAGCTCCGCCGAGGTGAGCACGGGCCGGAGGGGCCAGCGCGGCTCCGGGGAGCGCGGCGCAAGCGGAGCGCGGCTCGGCCGGGATCCGGCCGGCTGGAGCCTTACCCCGGCTGCCCGGCTGGCTCAGGATGGCCGCGGGCCGCGAGCTGCCCCGGGAGGTGTGGGCGCTGACCGTGATCCTGTGGCCCACCCTGGGGGTGACCCTGGAGTAGCTGGTCCGGGTGGTTTGGTGGGATTGTGCTGGGAGCTCCCCGCGGTCCAGGGCTTCCAAGGTCACTGTGTATCCCAGGATTGTCCCTCCTGCCTCTGACTTGCTCAAAGCCTGCGGGGAAAGTGCATCTGTCACTGCCTTCTGAAAGGTGCTGTCAGCTGGGAAAGCTGGAGAGGGGCTTTGGATGAAGGCCTGGAGTGCCTGGACACAGGGAATGGCTTCCCACTGCCAGAGGGCAGGGAGAGATGGGATATTGGGAAGGGATTGTTCCCTGGGAGGAGGTTGATGCCCTGGCACAGGGTGCCCAGAGCAGCTGTGGCTGCCCCTGGATGCCTGGAATTGTCCCAGGCCAGGCTGGACAGGGCTTGGAGCAGCCTGGGACAGTGGGAGGTGTCCCTGCCATGGCAGGGCTGGCACTGGATGTGCTTTAAGATCTCTTCCAACCCGAACCATTCCAGGATTTATCTTTCCCATTCAATTCCAGCTCAGTGAAGCTCTTTTGCCGTGAGGTGCTGACTTTTCCAGCAGCAGCACAGCTGGGGACAGTGAAACGCTGAGGCTGAATTCCAGCCACGCTTTTCACAAGGGAGGAAAAAGAAGATGATTGACTGCTCAGCTGGATTTGTCAAAATGAGCAGGTTTTGATTTGGAGGAAAAACCTGGATTTTACTTAAAGCCGCCACAAAGAATTATTTAAATGGAAGCCTTCAGAGCACACATCTCTTACAGTCTGTGGAACACCACACCCTGGTTTTGAGCCCTCTCGGTGCCTTCAGTTGTACTCCCAATTTCAGTTTCCTGATGTTTCTATGACATGAACTCACTTGTTGTGCTGATTTTTGTCACAACAAACAAAGCATGAAGCACAAACTAAAATGTTCGCAGCGCTTTGGCAGCGGCTCAGGACAGAGGCAGCGCTGAAAACCTGCTGAAATTAAAATTTCAGCCCTTTTCTGGGTATTTGTCTGAGAATAAGAGCGCATCCTCAGTAGGATGTGGTCCTGAGTCTCAGTCTGCCTTTGAAGCTTCTGTGAAACCTCTGCAGGCAGTTTATTACCCTGTTTTATGAATGATGCTGCAGGAAGCCACTCCTGATAAAGAAAGTGCTGCAAGATAAAGGTCTTCAAGTTAAAGCCACAACATCTGGGGTCACAGAATCACATGAGAATTTCTGCTTTCACTTGCAGTGTGGTGCTTGATGGTGTGTATGTTGGGGGGGGAACACAGCGAATTTCTTTACCCAGCTCTGGGAGGCTTTAACCTAAATTCTGTGTGGGATGTGCTCTGTGGGGTCCCCAGCACTGCTCACCAGACCCCAAAAATGCTGTCAGCTGGGGAAAGGCCTTGGATAAAGGGGTGGAGGGACAGGACACAGGGAATGGCTTCCCACTACCACAGGGCAGGGCTGGATGGGAGATTGGGAAGGAATTCCTGGCTGTGAGGGTGGGCAGGCCCTGGCACAGGGTGCCCAGAGAAGCTGTGGCTGCCCCTGGATCCCAGGCAGTGCCCAAGGCCAGGCTGGACGGGGCTTGGAGCAAAATGGGACAGTGGGAGGTGTCCCTGCCATGGAACAAGATGACGCTCGAGATCCCTCCCAATGCAAACAATTCTGGCATTCCATGAAATTGGAGGTACAAAAGCAGTGCTGAGCCTCCTCCCAGGGAGGGGACCCTTGGTCTGTGTCCTGTCCCCGGGAATGGGTGAAACCCTTGTGCTCTCCCAGGGCTCAGTCCTTTCCTGCAGTCCCAAAACCCGGACTTTCCCCTCTCACCTGGCTCTGGGTTTTGTTTCCCCTCTCACCTGGCTCTGGGTTTTGTTTCCCCTCTCACCTGCCTCTGGGTTTTGCTGCCTCTGCCGGGGTTTCACTGAACTCACCTTCCAAAAAAGGGAGAGGTTCTGGTGCCCAGAATCCACATCCTGCTGCTGGTACCAGACATCCAGGATCCCAGTTGGCACTGGTGGGGAAGGAAAAGGGGAGCAGTGGGAATGGCTGGGGTTTGAAGCCAACAGGCAACGAGCAGGCAAAAGAGGCAAAACCCCTGAGAAACCCCAAATTTAAGCTTTAAAATGTCCCTGAAATGCTGCAGAGTGTGATAGTCCGTGTTTGCTGTCGTTTGGCTGCTTTGAGGGGGGGATCACGAGGAGAACGAGCCATAAACCCAAGGAGGGGGGTTTGGATCCGCTGGTGACTCGATCCTGCCCTCCGTAATCCGGATGGCTCCCAGGGAAACCCACACATCAAAGGCACAGCATTAGCTCCTGTCTTGGCATAAATTGGGGGCTTATGAAGGTCCTTGGGATTGGCTCCATCAATCCTGGAACAACGGGCAGCCTGGGACGAGGGGGTCTGTGGGATCTGTAGGGTTTTCCTGTCTGGCTCTAGGCAATAAATGCCTTTAACGACTTGTCTGAGGTAGCTCAAATCCCCGGCTCCTTCCACAGTTCTGTCTGGAAACTCGTGATATTTTGAATCAACCTCCCAAAATAACATTAAAGGAAAGCTCTGGCTGCTGGATGTGCTCTGGAAATCCAGAATCAGGGAGGCACGTGCGAGGAAAGCTGAGGGGACAGAAGATGGCTCAGCTTGGCTCCTCAGGGTCCCTGACCAGCTTAAACTCATCAAATCCAAATACTGATGGTTAACGGCTGGAGCAGGGGGCAGCTGGTGAGCAACCCAGCTGGAGCAGGGCTGGAGCAGCGAACAAAACCCTCCATGTCAGCGAAATTCAGAGCAGTTTGTCCTGGGCTGACTGCAGAGAGTGACCGGAACAGAAACAAGAAGCAGGAGCAGCAGCAGAAATAAAACCAGAGCATTGACTGCGAGCTCAAAGCAGAAAAATCCGGATATGGGATTGCGTCTGCTACCCTCCAGCCTGGGTTTGGGAGCCCGTGAACCACAGGAACAAGGCAAGTTTTTTGGCAGTTCTCACAAAAAGGAGTGGGAAAAGGAATTGCTCCTTGGAAAGGTGGGATTTTGAGTTTGCAATGAGAAAACTCGTGGAGAACTTCAGCTCCTCCAGCAAGGAGCAGTGATGATGCACCCGGAGCTTCTGGTCTGCAGCCTCCCCTTGCTGTCACCCCGTCTGAGGGCAGAAAGTGCTCCTTGACCAGCTAAAACCTTCTCCTTCTGCAGCACGGGCGGGGTGGGGCGATGACCACAAACGCAGGGTGCAAGGAGAAGGGGAGAAAACTGTTGAGAGGAAGGTGGGGGAGGGAAGAAAAAGTTCACACCTCGTGCATCAATCCATGCTTCTTACAGAAACTGCTGCTGTCACAGTGGGAAGTGGGAAATGGGCTGAGTAAAAGCGGCTCCAGCCCCACAGGCTCGGAGTAATTCACGTAAAAGAGCAGCCAAAGCCAAGCAGGAGAGCAGAGAATCACACAATTAGGAGGGTTGGATGGCACCTTAAAGATCTCCTTCCAACCCCCAAATCCTTCAGCTGTTCTCAGTGAACTCTGGGAATCCCTGCTTTGTGAGAAACACGAGCAGCTTCACCATTTGTTCATTAAAAAAAGCAATTTTCCTACAGAAACGTCTCTCCTGGCTCCGGGTCTGGATCTAGAGCCCCAACAAAACAACCCAGCAGCAGTTTGGCCTCCTCAGCTGGAGCTTCCCGTGGGATGCAGAGCCCAGAGCCGGGTTTAGGGCAGCAGAGCTCGTTACCTGCTGCCGGAGTGCGGCTCTGGGTCCTGCTCCAGTCGCTCCACAGCCCTCGCCCGGGCAGGATCCTACAGCTCACCTGGAACTCGTAGGCTGTGTCAGGCTCCAGCCCCTGGAGGTGATAACTCTCCCTGCTGAAGCTTTCAACCTTCGGTGGGGATGAAGAAGGTGATGTTAAACTCTGAAGGAAGCGAGGGGCTGAGTTACAAACGCCCCCGTGAACCCAGCCGGACACAGCTTCCACAAACAGCAGGGAAACCCTGATCTGAGGAGAGAGCATCAAAGAGTGATGCGAGGAATGGTCAGGCTGGCAGGGCTTCGTCTGAACAATCCCTCCTCTACCACGTGCCAATAACGAAATCTCTGTTTGAGGGGGTTTGCTCAGCTCCCAGCAAAACGTTTCTTTTGCTGCTTGAAGTGAAAGCAAAAACTTCATGGAATGGTGGAATGGTTTGGATTGGAAGGGACCTTAAAGCCCATCCAGTGCCAGGGGCAGGGACACCTCCCACTGTCCCAGGCTGCTCCCAGCCCCGTCCAGCCTGGCCTTGGGCACTGCCAGGGATCCAGGGGCAGCCTCAGCCTCTGTGCCAGGGCCTCACCTCCCTCCCAGCCAGGAATTCCTTCCCAATCTCCCATCCATCCCTGCCCTCTGGCAGTGGGAAGCCATTCCCTGTGTCCTGTCCCTCCATCCCTTGTCCCCAGTCCCTCTCCAGCTCTCCTGGAGCCCCTTTTGGCACCCGAAGGGGGCTCTGAAGCCTCCCTGGATCCTTCTCCTCTCCAGCAGGTCCGTAACTCCCTCGGTGCCACGGAGGATTACCGTGCTCCAGGTGTGCCTGCTGAGGGGACGGTATCTCAGCCTGTAGTGCTGCGCTTGCGCTTCACCGTGCCAGAAAAAGGTGCAGTTGGTGGCAGAAGAATCATCAAATTCCACTGAAAAGTCGGGAGGATGTGGCTTCACTGGCACCAAAACAGAAAGAAACGAGCAGGGCTCAGAGAGGCAGCACAGCTCAGAAGGGGGGGTTCGGTGGAAAACAGGATTATTGGTTTAGGCTGGGTGGATGATTTTTCCAAGAGGTTTAAAGTGCCCTGAATGTTTTCAGCTCTTCCCCACGGTCTGGGGCTGACTGAGAGGTGGGGAGTGGATCTTTACCTATGTCTATCAACATGAAGGTGAGCGGCTGGGAGGAGGCATTTCCTAATTTATTGGAGGCAGAAACCACCACGGTGTAATTGGAGTCAAAACTCAGCTTGCTCAGAGCCCGAGAGCCAAACACCTGACCGGCAGTTTCTTCTGGAAAGCAAAAGGCATCAGTCCCGTTGGAGAGCCTGGAGCAGAAGGAAAGGCTTGGTTGTGTTTCTGTGGACCAAGAAAGGTAGATCCTGGGGGTGTGGGGACAGGGCTCCCTTTCCAAAGGGAAAAGCCTGAGGGAGCCACCCTGCTGCGGGGCATGATCAGAAAGCTGCTCCAGGGATATAATATATAATCAATTAGGCATTAATTATACATTGCGGCACCATCACTTACTCTACTCCATAGGTAGTGTGGAGGTAGGTGAGCCTCCCTTTGTCCCAGGTGCAGGTGGGACGTCCCCCTGTCCCATGCTGGATACAGGACACGTTCCTGGGCTCGTCCGGAGGATCTGAAACAGATATTCCCGTCAGTCCTAGGATCACAGCCTGGGCTGGCTTGGACCCTCAAGGGTCCTTCAGGCCAACGTCTCCAACCAGACCAGGGTGCTCAGAGCTGCACCCAGCCTGGCCTTCGGTGCTTCTTCCCCCGAGATGTTGGTAGGAGATGCTTCAGGAGATGCTTGCTGGGGAGGAGGTTGTTGGCTCTGAGCAGGTAGATTTATTTAGCCTCTCTCCCTGCAGGAATAACGGAGTTGCGCCGTTCCAGCCGGGAACGTTTTCAATAGGAAGAGCCCCTCACAGACAGCAGCTGTCCTGGACAAAGCCACCCCCTGCCAGTGCCTCACGGGCTTCCCTCTTCCACAGGGAAGCTTTAAGAACCAGCAGTAATTAATAACTGATTTTCCTTACTTCCGCACTGGATATCGATTCCACAAACGAGTTTTGTCTTGTCTCCACAGATAGTTTTGCACGTAAAAGTGTGCTTGCCATAGGCAGTGACCGCAAAGGTTTTGCTTACTGAGCGTCCCTGGTTTCTGATTTGTTCGGAGTTGTTGAGGAAAATCGCTGCCCAGCACCAGGCAGCTCCCTGCAGGGCTCCCGGCTGGCAGGACAGGGTGACGTTGGTGCCGCGCGGGATGGCACAGGCGGTGCTGGCTGTCATGTTCCCCTTGCCGCAGACTCCCGCCGTGCCACGGGCGGCTCTGCTGGCGCTCGGCGCCCCTTTCCTGCAGGATTCTGCGGGGGAATGGGAAAACAGCCTCAGACGGGAATCCGCCCCTTGCCTGCGCCACGCGCTGTGCTCGAGGAAGAGTCTCCCCAAATGTCCGGTGGAAAAGTTCCTGGCTCTGCACAGGAGCTCGTGGGACATCGCCGTGCCCAGTCTGGGATCAGCAGCCACAGGATCGCTGCCAGTCCCCAAAAAACCAACACGAACCCGGGTAAAAACTACCAGAAGCCTTCTTTCGTTGGGGCTTTAAAAAGTGCCTGTGTCAGTAAAGCTGTGGCAGGAAGCACAGGAAGGATGCGGAGATGCTGGAGGAGGCCCCGGGGCTGCTCCAGGGCTGGAGCCCCTCTGCCATGGAGCCAGCCTGGGAGCGCTGGGAATCTTCACCTGGAGAGGAGAAGCTCCAGGGAGAGCTCAGAGCCCCTGCCAGAGCCTAAAAGGGCTCCAGGAGAGCTGGAGAGGGACTGGGGACAAGGGATGGAGGGACAGGACACAGGGAATGGCTTCCCACTGCCAGAGGGCAGGGATGGATGGGATATTGGGAAGGAATTGTTCCCTGTGAGGCCCTGGCACAGGGTGCCCAGAGCAGCTGTGGCTGCCCCTGGATCCCTGGCAGTGCCCAAGGCCAGGTTGGACGGGGCTTGGAGCAGCCTGGGACAGTGGGAGGTGTCCCTGCCATGGCAGGGGTGGCACTGGCTGGGCTTTAAAGTCTCTGCCAACCCAAACCTCTCTGGAATTCTGTGAACACGATTTTTCCCTGTTCATGAGCTCTGCCTGTCTCAGGGCCTTTTCTCACATCACTCTACCTTGAACTAAAAACCGAACAACCTCCCTGCATAACTTATTAACAACTCTTTGCTCTCCAGGAAGGCAGATGTTCGCTGGCACTTGGTGTAGAAGCTGGAAAAACCCCACCTTAATTAGGCTGAGCACTTCATTTGAGAGATAATTGCTCAGTAGGAAGAAACCCCTCTTACCTGCTGTGAAGTGCAGCACCAACCAAATTGCTGAGGGCACGATCCATGCATACGGCATTTTGGTCCCTAGAGAGAAGGGAATCCCTGTTACCAGCTGCTAAAAAGCGGGGGCATTTCGTACAGACCTTCGTGTTTTGCTGCTTTCCTACTTCAGAAAATCCCAAGCGCTCATTTCGTGAGACCTTTCTAATGAACATTCCCTGGTTTTATTTAAATCCAGAGGCCGCAACGTTCAGCCTTGCAGCAGTGCCTCAGCTCCCCCAAAGCCTCTTCATGTGGTGCCTTCTGTAGGTGATTCGTAAGTGCCAGGATGAGCAATCACAGCACCAAGGTTCTTCAGGGAAATGCTCTGCCTTCCACTAAACTGAAATCGCCTGGGCGCTGCGTAAACCGCCTGCAGCCGGCAGCTTCCCACAGCACAGCTGCCCGAAACAGCCAGGCCAACAGGCAAAAACAGCCTGAAACAGCCGGGCCAACAGGCAGAAACAGCCCGAAACAGCCGGGCCAACAGGCAAAAACAGCCTGAAATACCCGAGCCAACAGGCAGAAACAGCCTGAAACAGCCGAGACAACAGGGAAAAACAGCATAAAATACCCCAGCCAACAGGCAGAAACAGCTTAAAACACCCCAGCCAACTGGCAGAAACAGCCCGAAACAGCCGGGCCAACAGGCCAAAACAGCCTGAAATCCCGGAGCCAGCAGGCAAAAGTAGCCCGAAACACCTGGGCCGACAGGCAGAAACAGCTTAAAACACCCCAGCCAACTGGCAGAAACAGCCCGAAACAGCCGGGCCAACAGGCCAAAACAGCCTGAAATACCCGCGCCAACAGGCAGAAACAGCTTAAAACACCCCAGCCAACAGGTAAAAACAGCCTGAAATACCTGAGCCAGCAGGCAAAAATAGCCCGAAACACCTGAGCCGACAGGCAGAAACAGCCCGAAACACTCAAGCCAGCAGGCAGAAACAGCTTGAAACAGCCGGGCCAACAGGAAAAACCAGCCCAAAACAGCTGAGACAACAGGCAAAACCAGCCTTGCTTAAATCATTGGGTTTGAATCAGAGGGGCAGTTAGGGAAGCGCTAAAGGTGCAGCCCNCCAGCCAGAAACACCTGAGCCAACAGGCAGAAACAGCCTCACTTCAAATCATTGGGTTTGAATCAGAGGGGCAGTTAGGGAAGCGCTAAAGGTGCGGCCCCATAAACCATGATGGGAGTAAAGGATGAGAAACTGCTGAGGAACAACCTCGGGCTCAGAGAACAACCCAGAGCTCAGAGAAAAATTAATGGGAAGCCCCCCCGTGCTCCACAGCGGTGAGGGAAATGGGTACTGCTGGGTGTAGGGTGCTGAAGCGCAAGGACGTTGTCCTGTGGCAGAAGGTGGGGAAGCCTCGGGGTGTCTGTGGGGCACCAGCTCGTGCCTGTTCGTGCTCTTGCCTCCAAAATCTCAACTGAGAGCGCCAGGGCCACAGGCCACACGCTCTGTCACCCCGTGGGTGTGCCACAGGGACTCTGGCTGCCCCTGCAGCCCTCCAGCTCCGAAATGAAGGAAGCTGCGAAGCGCCACAGCTCGAGAGCTGGCTTCCGACCCCGCTTCTCCCTAAAAGGCTTCGCTGTGCTTTCCAAGAACTGGCAGGAACAACCGGCCGGTCACCGGCGGAAAGAGGAACGTGTCAGTCATTTCAGCCAGAAAAAACCACTCTGTGCCCCAAACCTTACACACCACTAACTACTGACACCGGCTGTGTTTTTGGGGAAGCTTTCCCGCACTCCAGCTGCCCCCAGGCTCCGTGAGGACAGCGGAACCCCAGGTGACCCCACAGCCTTGGCACCATCCTGCCCGAGGCCGGGGGCTCTTCCCCAAAGCTGCCGAGCGTGGGGGATTTAATCAGGGCTCAGGGAATGAAGGGAAGGAGCAGCGTTGTTCCTACAGGATGGACCTTTGGCACTGCGCTCCTTAAGCTGCTCCGTCCCAGGGTGCAGGGAATATCTGGGATAGTGAGAATTCCTGGGTAGCAGCACCGCCGGGAAAACGAGCATCCCAGTGCAGGAGCATCCCGCGGCAGGAAAACCCCGGGGCAGGAAAATCCCGGGACGGGAGCATCCCAGGGCAATGAAAATCCCAGGTAAGCAGCAGAGAGCATCCCACGGCAAAGGAAATCCCAAGTAAGAAGAATCCCAGGGCAGCATCCCGGTGCAGGAACATCCCAGAGTGGGAATATCCCGGTACAGGAGAATCCCAAAGCAACGAACATCCCAGGGCAGGAGCATCCCAAATCAATGAACATCCCGGTGCNCCAAGGCAGTGAACGTCCCGGGGCAGGAGCATCCCAAAGCCGTGAACATCCCAGGGCAGGAGCATCCCAAAGCCGTGAACATCCCAGGGCAGGAGCATCCCAAAGCAATGAACGTCCCAGGGCAGGAGCATCCCAAAGCCGTGGACATCCCAGGGCAGCAGCATCCCAAAGCAATGCACGTCCCAGGGCAGGAGCATCCCAAAGCCGTGGACATCCCAGGGCAGCAGCATCCCAAAGCAATGAACATCCCAGGGCAGGAGCATCCCGCGGGATGCCGCCTTTCCCAGCGCGCCGCTATCCCGCTGCCCGCGGCCGGGAATCGCCCCTCGGGACCGCAAAGCCGCGCGGGGGGATCCCCAGCCCCGGAAGGCTCCGGGGAGTCCCCCGGCACCCCCCGGTCCCCCGGCCGGGGTTACTCACCCCGAGCCCCGCGGCCGCTCCGGGCGCCGGCAGCTCCCGCGTGTGCGGCAGCCCCGGGCCGGCCCCCGGCCCCGCCCGCCCCCGAGGGATGCTCGGGAGGGGAAGGGAAGGGAAGGGAAGGAGAGGAAGAGGAACAGGAGAGGAGAAATACAATAAAATGCAGCCCAGCCCCCCTTGCTCAGAGCAAGGGGCTTGTCCAGGGACACATTCGCTCTCGTTTCACCTTCTCTCTAAGATGATTTTTGCTTTCTCTCATTTTTTTCGGCACTCCCGCAGCCTACTGCCACATTTAACAGAGCTTTTAATGAATAAGTGCCTTGCTATTATTGTTCCTTCTCTTTTCAGGCCATTAATGACATAAACTCAGTTTTTCTGGCTGATTATGATCAGCTTTTTCCGCATTGGACAGCACAGCACAGGTATTTCAGGGGCAGCTTTAGAAAGGAGGGGGCACAAAGTTTGCAGCCTCCAGGAATCCCAAATTCTGCCTTTAAGCCTCCAGCTGCTTCTCCTCCCTTCCCCCAAAGCCTGGAGCATCATTTGGGCTCCTTTCCAGAGCTGCCAGTAATTCAATTTGCCACAGGAGCTGCTACCCCACAGAATTCCGAATATCAACAGCTCCTTTTTACCTCATTTCCCCTCTGTCTTCATCAGTTCCCGTGACACTTCCCCTTTTCCAGAGCCCTTCCCAGCACGGCTCCAGCTCCACGCGGCCACGCCAGGGCTCGGATGAGTTGAAACCAGGACACCGTGAGGAGCTCTGTGGAATCCAATCCCGTCTTTCCTGCCGAGGCCTCGTCCCGGCACCGCCCTCCTGCCTGTGCCGATTTCCCAGGAATGTTCACTCCCGATGCTCCGCCGCCATCACCGGCATGGGGCCGTTTTATTTAAGGGAAGATGCTGATCGGATGGCCCAAGTGATCAGAGTTTGAGTTGCAGTGACAGGCAGGAGGAAATCACCAGTCCATCACCCTCCACAAAACGCAGTTGCTTCCTTCTTCTATTTTTTTTCTTATTTCCTTTTTCTTCTCCTTTAAAAAAATGTATTGGGGGCTCTTTTTTTGCCCCCTGATTTTCTTTCATTTATATATTATCTTTTTTCACCTTTCTTTTCTCTTTCCCCCCTTTCTCTTTTCTTCTTTTGTATCTTTTCTTTGCCTTTGTCTTGTTTTACTTTTCTCTGTCTTTCTGTCTTTCTGTCTTTCTCTCTTTCTCTCTTTCTTTCTTTCTCTCTGTCTCTCTCTTTCTTTTTCCTTTTTCTCCTTTTTCTCTGTCGTTTTTCTTTTCCCTTTTTCTTTTCCCTTTTCCTCTTTTATTTTTTTATTTCCTTTTTTCTTTTAAAAATCTTTTTCCCTATCTTTTTTCTCCTTTTCCTTTTTTTGCTTTCCCCTTTCCCTGAACTTTTAGCACCGAGCTCTGCCTTTTCCTACGATTCTTTCTTCATTGACTCCTGCTGACCACAGAGCCCCAGAAAAAAGAGGAGATAACCGGTGGAGCTGACGAACCACGAGGAAAATCTTGTGTTCCCTTCAACCGGGTGTCTCCCGATCCTCCCGGCTGCAAGAGGAGAAGCAGAGCCGGAGGTGCCGGAGCCGGCGGAGCTGAGGACGTTGTGCCAGCGCCGGTGCCCGGCGGGATGCCAGGGGAAGTCCGGAGTCCCCGGTTGTCCCCCGGGGGTGGCTGTGGGGCTGCGAGCGGCGCTGGGAAAGCCCCCGGCAGCCCGAACGTGCCGGGTCCGGGGGCGGCGGCGGGACACCGAGGCTGGGGACGCGGCCGGAGGCTGCCGGTGGCGGCAGCGGCAGCGCCGAGGGCTCGGGGGGAGCGGCGCTGGCGGAGCCGCAGCGGCCCCAGCCCTGCCCGGGGAAGGGGGACCAGAGAGCACAGCCCGGGGCACGGCTGGAAATGCGGGAGAGGAGGGCAGCGGGGAGAGTTACGGGATCCTGGATTCAGGAATGGTTTGGGATGGAAGGGCCCTCTGAGCCCAGGCAGTGCCACCCCTGCCATGGCAGGGACACGTCCCACTGTCCCAGGCTGCTCCAAGCCCCGTCCAGCCTGGCCTTGGGCACTGCCAGGGATCCAGGGGCAGCCACAGCTGCTCTGGGCACCCGGTGCCAGGGAATCAACCTCCTCCCAGGGAACAATTCCTTCCCAATATCCCATCCATCCCTGCCCTCTGGCAGTGGGAAGCCATTCCCTGTGTCCTGTCCCTCCATCCCTTGTCCCCAGTCCCTCTCCAGCTCTCCTGGAGCCCCTTTAGGCCCTGGCAGGGGCTCTGAGCTCTCCCTGGATCCTTCTCCTCTCCAGGTGAACATTCCCAGCTCTCCCAGCCTGGCTCCATGGCAGAGGGGCTCCAGCCCTGGAGCAGCTCCGGGGTCTCCTCTGGGCTCGCTCCAGCAGCTCCACAACTTCCTCCTGGTGTTCATCTCGGCTTCCCTGGAACCCGGACCGTGGAGCTGTGGCCAGCAGAGCTGGATCCCGGCTGCAGCAGCAGGACGGGCAATCCCTCCCTGCAGGGTCTGTTCCCAGGTCCCCTCTGCAGCGGCTCCGTGTTTTCCATCCCCTGTGGGTGCCCGTGCCTCTCACTGGCTCTGCCTTCCCCCGGCAGGATGGAATGAGTCACCCGGCCTGGGAAATGCGATTGTTCTGCTTCCTTCTGAACTTACAACCGCGCCAAGGAAGGATCCGCAGGGAGAGTTCGGGTCCCACGGCGCTGCTCTAGGAAATCGGGTGATGCACAAAATGCATCGACATCTGTATCCTTTAGAGATTCAAATTGTGAGTTTTTCTAACATTCTTGTGGCAAGATTAATTCCTCCCTGTAGAGGAAAGGCTTGGCTGGTTTGGTGAGCAGCAATCACGGAATCTCCCCTATTAGATCACCTCTGTGGTTTGTTTTCTGTTCACCGTGCTCAGCTCTGCTCCTTAATCCCAGCCCTGCTCCCACAGCATTCCCGGTGCCTTTCTCACGGGATTTGCCCTGGGAAGCTGACATTTGGAAGCTGACACGGGCTGGGAGCTGGTGAGACCCAAACCACAGCCTCACCCCTCACATCCTCTGCTGTGAATCGCCAGCCTGCTTTCGGTCTGTGCCACTGAGCTCAGCCCTGTGCAGGACTCCTCATCCTCCTCCCAAAACCCAAACCCCGAGGCTCAGGGATGGGAGAGGCTCCCCCAAATCCCAGCACTTTTAATGATTATTCCCAGTTTTGTCCCAGCTGCTGCAGGTTTTGCCCTGCCACCTTTTCAGAAGGGTTTTGCTGACCCAGGCACTTCTTTGGAGCTTTGCAAGAGCCTTGGTCACGATCTGGGCTTTGATCTCCAGTCTGAGCACTCAGAAATCCCCGAAGGTCTACGGGTGTTACTGAGCTCTGTGAAACCTCCGAGTCTATAATCCAGTTTTAGCCTCTGCAGCGCCTTTATCTGCCACCGAATCTCCCACAGTTCACTGACAACCAAACCCTTGCACAGCTTCCAGCATGGGTGGGCCGGTGAACGCAAACACGGAGTAAAACCCAGCAGCACGAGATTACTCAGAGGATGTTTCTATGATCTCCTGGTCCTGCTGCTCTTCCCAAAGGGTTTAGGGTGCTTTTGACCCTGGATCCCGAGGCTTTACCAGCTCCAGTAGCCGGTGCTGCCCAGACTCTGCAGATAAGAAGCAAGTGAAGGTCACGCCGTCATTTGGTGACTAAGCTGAGCCTAAACCCAGCTCTCTGTGCTGCCAACCTCAAACCAGAATGAGTTCCACGTCCTCCTGCATGGTAACGGCGTAAAGGGTTTAAAATTGCAACCAAGATGCACATTTAATACATCATTTATTATGTGTTAAGTTTATTTATTGTTTCTTTATTTTCCATTTGGTTTAATTTGTTTCTGGAGCAAGTCCCACAGGGAGAGTGTTCCTGGCTGATCTCTGGTGGTGGTGGGAACTCCTTGCACCTCGAGCTCACCCCGGTACACCCGGCAGATGCCCCCTGCTCCGGTGGGATGGAGTTCAGAGCAGGAGTGGCTGGCTCTGAGTTCTCCAACCCCCTCTGGAGCTCTGGACCCTCTGCACCCAACTTCTTATCTCTCTGCAGTCTGCTCCCTCCTTCCCTTCATACAGAAAGGCGTTTTTAGGGAGGTTTTGTTAGAACTTTGGTGGTGATGAGAGAGCACCGTGGTGCATCTCTGTGGGTCGTGAAAATCATGGAATTTGTCCCTGAGCTGGTAAGCGACCTGTGGGAATCGCTGGAACTGGATCCGACTGCCAACAGTAAAACCATGCTTAAAACAGAGGATAGAAAACCCTCCCTCAAAAATTAGGGAGTGTGTCATATTTGAGGGAAGGAGGGAACCCTGAGATGTTAAAATAAATCAGTTGAGAGTGACTCTGTGATCAGATTCATGGGATGGCCCTGGATCCCTGGAAGTGTTCAAGGCTGGGTTGGATGGGGCTTGGAGCAACCTGGGATGGTGTTTGGGATCACAGAATCCCAGCATGGCTTGGCATTAAAGCTTTTTTTGTTTCAACTCTGCCATGGCAGGGACACTTCCCCTATCCCAGGCTGCTCCAAGCCCTGTCCAGCCTGGCCTTGGGCACTGCCAGGGATCCAGGGGCAGCCACAGCTGCTCTGGGCACCCTGTGCCAGGGCCTGCCCATGTTTATCTCTGTGTGGTGAAGCACTCTGTGTACATTTGTGCCCTTCCCTTTCTCCGTCCAGATTTACCGGATGCAGCGTGGAAAGCAGAAATATTTCCTTTGGCAGCCGGGGATCCGTGGGAGGTTGGCACTGCTGACTCTCTGATGTCCACGGTGGGAGCTGGGGATGCTCCATCCCTGCACCACTGCTGGAAGAACAGGAGCTGCGCTCCCCTGGTCCGTTTGCAGGGATCCCTCTCGGGGCTGGAAATTCACCCAGCAGCTCCCTGAAGTGCCAGAGCAGCCCTGTTTCCTGGCAAGATGAGCATTTCCCCCCCCGAGGTTTGGCAGTTCAGGTGACAGAGGCAGCACAAGTCTCAGGATGTGGACATTGAAAAAAAAAACCATCCCCACCTCACGCTTGGGCTGCTGAAAGTGCGTGGCTGTTCTTGTACAATTTCCTTCCTGCACAGGCAGCACTCGCTAATTTTAGACTCCGTGCCACGCTGCACTCACATTTCTGTGTTTGTTTGCTGCTTCTGAGGGAGAATCCTGCCCCTCCTCGCCAGGTAACAGCTCCTCTGGGATCGGCGGCGGCCGATTCCTGGGGGTACAGAGGGACACGAGCACAGCACTCACGAGGCTGGTTTGGAAGTATTGAGGATAAACAACAAAATCAATCCATTTGTGCAAGAGCTGACAGAGAAATGCTCGCAGTGCCTAGGAAAAATTGAAAAAAAATACGATTTGGGAATATTTTGTAAGCCCCAGGAACACCTGTAAATGGTTTCACGGCTGCTGAAGGAAGGAGACTCCTGTGTTTCACCTTCTGGATGTCAGAAGATCCAAATTCCTGGTCGTGTGCCTGATAAATCCCATTTTCTGTGCCACACCGCCCTTCCCACGGCGAGGCTGAGGGGTGACAAAGCGCTGTGAGATGACAAATCCCTCACCCAAAGGGCGGGATTTGGTCAGTGACCAATTCCGAAGGATTTTAAACCAGCCTGGCAGGCGATGAAGGTTTTTTCCCTCCTGAGTGGGTTTTCATTAGGAATGGGAGGAAAACGAAACACAGAAAAAATTCCATGTTCTTGGTTCCCCTGTGTGATACGTAAATCCTCCTTGGTGCAGTGTCTGTTCATCAGGAGCAATCCCAAAATATTGTCCACACCTCTGCCAGGATGTGTGAGGGATTTTTTTATCCATCTTAACTGCAGTCAGCTCCAGGAATGAAGTGCTCCAAACATTTGGGAATGAAATGCTCCAAAACATTTGGGAATTAAGTTCTCCGAAACATTTGGGAATGAAGTGCACCAAACATTTGGGGATGAAATGCTCCAAACATTTGGGAATGAGTGCTCCAAACATTTGGGAATGAGTGCTCCAAACATTTGGGAATGAAATGCTCCAAACATTTGGGAATGAAGTGCTCCAAACATTTGGGAATGAAATGCTCCAAAACATTGGAGAATTAAGTTCTCCAAACCTTTAACAAGAGGACGATGTTGAGCAGTAATTGAAGATATTGCACTGGCAGGAATCTCCCGCTTGGCATTCCAGGAATCCAAGCTTTATGGGTTTTTCGCTTCTGCCAGTGTGAGGTAAGGTTAAAATTGGGGTTTGCTGGCCCAAATTTTCCAGGCAGCCACAAAAACTTGCAGTGGAGTAAGAGGGCAAAATTCCAAGCCGGAGTTTTTCTCCGGATGTGCCGTTGGAAATCCCGATGCTGACACTGCCTTGGTCACTGCTCCAGGGTTTTATCCACAATTCCGGCTCCTCTCAGAACAACCTTCCCATGCTTTGTGGGAAGCAGGGCCCTACATCCACAGCCTCCCTGTTCATGGATCTCAGGCTGGACAGCAGCTCCTCGGGGACCAGCATCTGCTCGGGGACATCGCTGGGCGGCCTCTGCTGCCACGGGTTCTCCGGGAAGGATCCGTGTCCCGCCCGGACTGGGAACGCCTGACTGTTGTTGAGGACGAGGTTGATCTTCTCCAGCAGACACACCTGGGGTGCCCCTCCCTGCTGGTCCCACAGGTGGGGGACAGGGCTGGTGTAGTCCCCGGAGAAGATTCCCAGCTCCGGTTCCGGGCTTGCCGCGGGCGGCGGCGCCTGGTAAATTCCGGCGGCGACGTATCCCAGCGCATTCCCGTCGGAGAGCTGGGGTTTGTAGGCACTGAGCTGCGCTGGGCTCGGGGTGCTGGGGGCCACCACGGTCCTCGGGAGCTCCCCGTCCTCGGCCACCTCTGCCCTGGGCCTCGTCCCGGCGTCCAGGCCCTCGCGCTCCTCCTGCGCCGGCACCTCCTCGATTTCCGTCACTGTGGGATCGCCGGAGGCCAGGAATGGCTCGTGGAGACTGTTACTCGGGAAATCATCCTTGTCCTGGGGAAAAAATCATGGCCGTGGCAACAGACTGGCAAATTTTGTTCAGAGGAGGGATGGCCTTAGAGCTTGGAGCAACCTGGGCTAGGGGATGGAATGGGATGAGCTTTAAGGTCCCTCCAGCCCCAGCCAGCTGTGGCCACGGAATACAGAGTATATGGAATTAAGGTTTAAAGACCTCAGCTAATTTAGGCTCCCACACACCTCGCAAATGCGTGGGAAATGATTCCTGAGCAGTTCCCAGTCCCTTTGAGCTTAATCCTCTTCCCATCCGTGTTTTGCACAGCTCTGGAGCAAGCTGCCTTCTCCCAGGTAAGGAGGAATATTACCAGAGGAAATGGCCTCAAGTTGTGCCAGGGGAGGTTTCGGTTGGATTTTAGGGAAAATTTCTTTGTGGAAAGCCCTGGCACAGGGGTGGAGTCCCCATCCCTGCAGGGATTTCAAAGCTGTGTGGATGTGGCACGTGGGGACATGGGGCAGCGGTGGCCTTGGCAGTGCTGGGGATGGTTAGACTCAATTATCTCAGAGGAATTTTCCAACCTGGATAATTCTGTGATTCTGCCAAGCCAAGCTTTAATCTGAGGGGAAGCAAAGCCCAGGAGATAGCTCTGCCCTCACCTGGAGCGACTTCACCACGGTGCTGTTCTCCATGTGGGGAAAGTCTTCAAACAGCCACTTGGGCAAGAGGGACACAAGGGTGGCCTTAGTCCTTCACCAGAAGGGGAAAAACAAACCCCAAATGTTAATCCAATTCATTATTCAGATATTCCTCACGCAGGATGAAACTCTCCTGGCAGGAGGGGCACATGAAGAACACCCGGCCTATGAGGAGGTCTTGGAAACTCTGGGTTCCCCATCCTTTAATTTCACCAATTCCATGCTTATTTGACTTTTTTGGTTGGTCTCTGCCTCACTGTAGAGCACACAAATGTCCTTTCATACCCCAACCTGATAAATGGGTGACATTGCCCTCAGGCTGCAGTGAAAAGGACTCTGTCGTTGATTTTAAAATATCCCACAAGAATATACTCATACTTCTTCTACATACTAAAAATACAGAGTAAAAAAAAGGATTAATTGGAAATAAGGCAAAAAAAATATGGAGGAGAAAGGAGTACCTTTTCCTGACTGATTTTTTAAACATTACAATCGCGAAAAGAACTGATAATCCGACCATGCTGAGGCTCAGTCCCACGAAAACTCCGATGTCGTCGTCTGCAAAAGGATGGAGAGGGAGGAGGTCACTCCTGGGCTTCAGTGATTCCGTCAGTCACCATTCCCTCCCTCGCCTGCCAGAAATGCTGGTGTGAATTCCTCAGCCTGTGCTGGTTTTGCTCTTGGTTTGAGAGCTGTAACGCGACCTTAGCAGGGGGAGTGCGAAGCAGAGCAGAGCCAAAGTCACAGGAACAGGTGGGAAATGCCGAAGCAAGCCCCTGGTTCAAACTGCAAGACGGAATCCATCTCCTGCATTGATTGATTTTATGTTTTCCTGGTTTTGCCACCTCCCACTTGGAGTGGACATTGTACTCCACCCTCATCAGAAAGCAGAGCTCAAAGTTTGCGTTCCGTGGGTGCTGCTCACCCATGGGAGCCCCACGGCCTTCCCTCCACGCAGGTTTTGTCCCTGCTGAGTGAAAAGATCCTTTTTCTGGCTCTGACCTCCCCAAAGTGCCTGTGAGCTCTCAGTTCCCACTGCCAGGCGCTGCTTGGGTTAAACCTCCCACTTCTGGCCAGGAGCAAGCCCGGCTTAGCAAGGCAGAGCTGCCCTCCTTACCCTGGGACATCTCAGCGTAGGTGCTGACCAGGAGCGGCTCCTCCGGAGGGACTGCAACAGAGAGGGGGAAATGTCTGTAATTCACTTAGAGAAGCTCTGGCTTGGTTCTGTCTTTATAGAAAAATAAATAATGGTGTAACGAGAAAAATTAAGCTCCCCGAAGTAATGACTAACTCCAGCTCTGGCTGGGCTCTCTACAATGTCCCATTTCGCAGAGATCCAATTAAAGGAGATGTTGATCAACACCTGTCCTCACCTACAAAACATCTTCCCTGCACATCCCTCCTCCCAGCACCTGAAACAAGAATTTAGTGCCCCTGGGGAACTCCATCGTTTTTTTGTGTTGTTTAACAGATTTTCCAGAGCTGCTGTGGCTGCCCCTGGATCCCTGGAAGTGTCCAAGGCCAGGCTGGAGCAGCCTGGGACAGTGGGAGGTGTCGCTGCCCATGGCAGGGGTGGCACTGGGTGGGCTTTGAGTCCCTCCCAACCCAAACCATTCTGGAATTCTGCAATTTCCCGAAGTGCCTGAATCCCATGGGAATGAATTTCCTGCTTGTTTCTGTGCAGTGAGGGAAGATCTGCAGCTGAAGACCCTGCCATGGCAAGAAGCCTCTTTCTGCTAAAACAAGCAGCCAGCTCTGATCCTGGCCAAGCTCAGCAATTCCCTCGGGATCTCTTTTCCTTGGCAAACATTTGGTGCCGTTGCTGCCGCAGAGAAGGGTCCTGCCCCCAGGAGAACACCCAGCAGCCAGGGCTAACAGCAGGGAATGTTTGCTTCCATTTATTGGAATAACTGCCCTTCTCCAGGTCAGAGGTGCCAAGCACAGCCACGGAGCTGCTCTGTCCCAGGAGGTCTCTGAGCAGCTGCAGGTGGCCCATCTGGGATGGCAGAGAGCAGGGAACTGAGGACAGCCTCAGGTGTCACCTGCAGGTGGCCCATCTGGGATGGCAGAGAGCAGGGAACTGAGGAGACCCTCAGGTGTCACCTGCAGGTGGCCCGTCTCAGATGGCAGAGAGCAGGGAACTGAGGACAGCCTCAGGTGTCACCTGCAGGTACCTCCGGCTCTGCCAGCCCCTGATGGCCCTGCCCAGCCTCACCTGGCCCCTCCACCCACCCCTGCCCGGGGAGCTCTATTTAAGCCCAGCCCCAGCCCTGTGCTGGAGGGGCTCTGGGGGTCAGACTGTCAGATTCCTGCTCTGGCTTGGCCTCAGCCCTCCTGAGGCCCTGCTGTGAGGGTGGCCCTGGGTGCCCTCCAGCTCTCGGGGACACCCAAGGCCACCCCCCAGTGACAGAGGTGGCGATGTTCCTTTGCAAGCTGGCTCATGCTCCTCTCTAAAACCATTTCCAGCACTGAGGCCGCCTGATCCAGCTGGAGATGTCCCTTCCAAACCTTTCCATGCCTCCCACTTCAGGTAAGGAAGGGCGGGGCGCGTCTGTCCCGTCGCTCTCTGCAAAAGCTGCTTGCTGTATTTTGGTTTATCGGTAATGTTTTGCTGTGAAATGTGCAAACAGCAGCCTCACCTTTCTGCCACAGAAAGGAAAAACGGCGCCCCTGGTGCATCTGCTCAAGGAAAATGTGGTTCTTGGGCGTGTCAGGTCTGTGCAGGGGAGCAAAGCCCAGCTAGAGGGGGGTTTTTATACAAACTCTTTGGTTAAATCCTCTATTTCCCCATCCTGCTCTCCTCTGCTCAGTGGGGAGGGAGCGTTTATCCCGTTTCTAAAGCTGAGGAACGCCCCGAACCCGGCAGGCTGAGGGAAGGAGCAGCAGCTTCCCCGGCAGGCTCACCTGGGCTGGAGCTGGGCTCGCTGATCCCGTCGGGATACACCGCGTACAGCGACACGCTCAGGGGAGCTCCTGCCGCTGCCTCTGCTGCGGAAAGCAAGATTGGCCTTCAGAAGGGGTTTTTGTCTCCTCTGGAAGCTCTAGGCTTGGTCGGGGCTTGTTGCTGAGTGGTGGAAGCAGGCGGATTGCTCTTTGTGGGTCTGGTGTTGCTCCTGGCCCGCCAGCTCCCTTTTACTTCATTTTCTTTCCCTCCCCATCCCCTCCTTTCCCTGTGATCTTCACCCAGGGACCCAAATCCCACGGTCTGCCCTCAAATCTCCAACTGCCTCCATCTTCCTTCTTCCCTAAGGGGTCTCCACAGTCCCACTCCCCAAAAACAGGTGGGCAGGGGCTCAAATTAGAACGAAGCTACCTTTATAATCTCATTTGGATTTATCACATCCTGATGAGCCGTACCAAGCAGAAAAGAGATTCCTGGGGTGTTTTACCTTGGATGTACGTGTGTGTTTCCTGGCGTGGGACTTTTTCCCAAAAGTACTGCTCGTGCTGGCGCTGCCGGGAGGCGGAAACCCACTCCAGTATGAACCAGAGCAGGGGTCTCTCGCTGTGCTGGGGGGGCTGCCACCGCACCAGGACCCTGCTCTGCTTCTCGGGCTTCACCTCCAGGCCCTCTGGCGCTGGGAATTCTGTGGAGAAAGAGGGCGAGGGGCTGTCACCCCAACCTCGTCTTTGGAGGCTGGGAAGAGTCAGCCAAGCCCAGGACAAATGTGGTTTTCCTAGAAATGTTCAAAAACTGAAGGGAATTATAGAATATGGTGGGTTTATATATAAACACGCAAAATACGTGCAAAAGTCTATCTTTATATATTGTTCTGTATTTCATAGAATTATTCAGGTTGGAAAAGACCTTAAAGATCAAGGCCACCACTGACTCATGTTCACAAGTGCCACATCCATGTGGCTTCTGAATCCCTCCAGGGATGGGGACTCCACCCCTGTCCTGGGCAGCTGTGCCAGGGCTGGAGAAGGTTTCCATTCCAAAATTCTCCCAATATCCACCCTGAGCCTCCCCTGGCCCAGCCTGGGGCCGTTCCCTCTCCGCCTGTCCCTGTTCCCTGGAAGCAGAGCCCGACCCCCCCGGCTGCCCCCTCCTGCCAGGGAGTTGTGCAGAGCCACCAGGTCCCCCCCGAGCCCCCTTTTCTCCAGGCTGAGCCCCTTCCCAGCTCCCTCAGCCGCTCCTGGGGCTCCAGCCCCTTCCTTGGACACGCTCCAGCCCCCCCATGCCCTTCTTGGAGGGGTGATGCCAGAGCTGTCGCCAGCAGTGCCAGCACAGGGGACAGGCACTGCCCTGGGGCTGTGCCCACACCGTGGCTGGCACAGCCCGGGTGCCCTTGGCCCTCCTGGCCAGCTGTGCTGATGTGCAGCTGGATGTACAGCTCTGTGAATCCCAAAAAACACATGATCAGCTCTGTCACGTCCCTGAAATGCCTCACCTGTCATTTCTTACCAGAAACGTGCACGATTCTGATAAACATCAGAGCTCTGAGAGTTTTTTCCACCTTATTTCTCTTCAGTTTCTTTTTAGTCATGTATTTGTCCTCAGCTTGAATGGGACTTTCCCCTCCTATTGCTCATTCAGAGACTTTTTTTCAGAACTAGGAAAGCGTGGTTGTGGGGAAAACCACAGCCCAGGGCACAGGGAGAATGAGGTGGTCCTAAAAGGATTTAGAAAGGCTTTTTTTCTTTTTCTTCCTCTTGGGTTTGCAAGGACCCAGCTCACAGTGGGGCTTGGCAGAGGCTGCAGGAGCTATTTTGGGGGGCAGGAAGCAGAGGAGCAGCCTTGCACGCTTTGCTTTGCCAGCCAACATGGGCAGGGCAAACTTATTTTTAAGCTGTGGCTGCATCCTTAGGAGGTGAAGGGCTGAGATTCCAGTGCCTAAAGGGGCTCCAGAAGAGCTGGAGAGAGACTGGGGACAAGGGACGGAGGGACAGGACACAGGGAATGGCTTCCCCCTGCCAGAGGGCAGGGATGGATGGGATATTGGGAAGGGATTCCTGGCTGGGACGGTGGGGAGGCCCTGGCACAGGGTGCCCAGAGCAGCTGTGGCTGCCCCTGGATCCCTGGAAGTGTCCAAGGCCAGGTCAGATGGGGCTTGGAGCAGCCTGGGATGGAGCTGCCTCCCATGATTCCACCTGCCCGTGGAACAATGAAATTAGATGGGCTTCAACATCTCTCTCAACCAGAACCATTCCAGAATCCCATGATTCCATGTGCAGCTGTGGAGCATCTCCAGGGGACGCTGGATTTGTCTGGAGGATTTCGTGCTCCCTCAGTGGAGCGGGCAGAGCTCTGCCAGGGCTTTTCCCTTGCACAATCCAGCATCTTCCCCCGCAATCCTGATAAAATCCAGTCCCTGTAGTTGGCGTGTGTGAGACCCTACCTCCCTGACGTGCACCTCGCTTTAGGGGGATGCTGGCAGGGCTGGAAGCCCCTTTGGAATTGCGAGCGGTGACGAGGAGGGTGCGGGCTCCCGGCGGCACCAGGACGGTGCACTCCGTGCCCGAGGTGCGGCAGAGCATCCCCGTTCCCTCGGGGCTCTCGGCGGACACGGCGTAGCCCAGGATCCTCCCGCGGGCATCCCGGGCTGGCAGCGGCTGCGAAGGGCGAGGCGGACAGAGGTTTGTGGGGTCTGACACGGAGACACCCAGCCGGGACAGCTGTCCCCTCGGCTGGGTGACACCTTTTAACAGGATGCAGAGATTTGGCTCCAAGCTGGGCTGGCATTTTCCTCCCATCCCTTCGGCCAAAGGGCTCCCCGGGAAGGGCGGCACCTCCGGCTGCTCGGGGAGGAGCAGCAGAGCCAAAAATTCAGAGGCTGCCCAAAACCACCTTACCTTGATCAAGACCGTCACCTCGTGGCTGCCGTTGGGCAAGGCCGGGCCCAGGCGCCGCCACACGCCGGGAGCGGCGGCGGGGGCTGCGGGAGGAGGGGGGACACGGTGAGACACCGGAGGGGACCCCGGGGCTCCCACACACCCGCAGCCCTCCAGGAAGCCCGGGGGCTCCGCGGCCGGGAGAGGAAACAGCGCAGATGGAAAACACCGGCGGGCGCTGCTTTTTGGGGTGAGAACACCCCCGGTTGCCCGCTGCCACCGGGATGGGAGGGCAGCGCTCCCCGGGCATCCCGGGATCGCCGAGCCGGCCGTGCCCAGGCTCATCCCGGGGTCAGCAGCTGGCATGGGTGGGGGGGGCTGGCTCCGGGTGACAGGGATTTGTCGCGACGCCTCGACTGATGCGACTTTTCCCCCCAGGGGAGCAAGCAAGCCGCTAAAGATCACGGAATCTGTCAGGCTGGAAAGGCCCCCTGGGACCATAGAGCCCAACCATCCCCCAGCACTGCCAAGGCCACCACTGCCCCGTGTCCCCAGGTGCCACATCCCCACGGCTTGGAAATCCCTCCAGGGTGGGGACCCCGAGCAGCTGTGGCTGACAAATGCCACACACGGGTGTCGCCGAGGCCGAGCCTACCTGCCTCGGGGGTGGTGTAGAGGAAAGGGGGGCTCCAGGCACTCCAGGGGCTGCGGGCGGTGCTGAGCCGGCACCTGACCTGGAACACGAACTGGGTGTCACTCTGCAGCTCGTGCTGCCAGCGGGGGCCCTCCTGTGCCACGTTGTCGCACAGCTCCACCTGCAAGGCAAGCAGGGCGCTGGGGGAGCGGGACCCAGCGGGTCCCCACCGCCACCAGCACCACCCGGCACGGGAGAGGCCACCACCTTCCTCGTCTGCGTGGGCAGGGGTGGGCAGCATCCACGCTGTCTCCTCCCCTGCCACACTGGGGGGCACAGCCGGAGCCCCCGGCCCGCTGCTGCACAGGGATTCTGCCACCACGGAGATTTTGGGGGCTCCTGTGGGAGCTGGGATCCACTCCCAGCCCCTGCCAGCACCGCGGATGTTTCCAAAGGGACTCGGGTGGAGCTGTCCCAGTGCAGTTTTGTTTGGGGTGTGCGCTGAGCATCCCAGAGGATTTTATGCCTTGTCCTTGCAGAGCAGAACACTTGGAAATACTTGGAATTCTGTCCTTTTGCTTAAACAGCTGAAATAACCCTGCCCACGAGGCCATCTGCTCTCTCAGGTGGCATCAGCTCTCCTGCCCCTCAAAACTGGGGTCTGCCTGTGGCCGGGCGTGCACATTCCCCACCAGCGCTGGAGAAAAGGGGTGAGTTTGGAATGACCCCAAATATTCCCATTGCCCGTGGGGGTCTCCAGCAGGAACGGGACTTGCACCTCTTTAACAGGGGCAAGTCGTGCATGTGGGGAGAGGTTCGGGGGTCCCGGGGGTCTCACCTGCCACTCTGGGGTGCCCGTGGCTCTGTGTCTCTCCTCACAGTGCACGTTCTGCAGCTGTGTGCGGCTCCTCCAGCGCGTGGTGGTGGTGAGCGGGGACGTCTCCGTCGTCTCGGCGCCGATGACCTCGGGCAGAGCGGGGACCACTGCGGGGAGAGACGGGGAGGGGCGGGATGAGGGCTGCCCTCGTGCTCGGGGGTGTCCCTAAAGTGACAGGGCAGGGCAGTGTTGGGGGGCATGCACAGCCCCAGCACGCCGTGCTGCTCAGGGATGGATGGATGGATGGATGGACAGATGGACAGATGGATGGATGTACCGAGCTCCTGCAGGCTGAGGTGCCGAGGGGCGGAGTGGGCAGTGCCCAGTGCATTGCTGGCCTGCACCCACGCCAAGTAGCGGCTCCCGTTACGCAGCTCTCTCAGCAGCACAGGTGAGTGTGCAGGGAAGATCTTCTCCTCCTTCTCCTCCTCCTCATCCTCTGCCACCAGCCTGGGAAGCAGAAGGCAGCTCCGTCAGTGCCCATCCCAGCACTAAACTCCTGCTGGCACCGCCACCCCGGCTCCTGAGTTGTCACAGCTCATGACTAGGGCATGACCATCCCCAAACCCCGAGTTTGTCACCCCTAAAGCAAATTGGAAAGTCATTCCCTTCTGTTCCTGACACTGCTGCCGGGGATTTGTATTTTCACGGTGAGAAGGGAACTTTCTCCTTCCTTTCTGGCTGCATGGTTCAGTTTGATCCCAAGCAAATTTAGGCAGGAGCTTTATCCCTTCTCTTCCCGAAGCCTCCATATGATGGATTTAATGTCTTTAAAACTGAGTCAGGAGAAGTGAAAGCTTGCCGGGCTGGTGCCGTGGGGACTCCGGTGGCAGGGAGCATCCCAGGACGGGACCGTGGCACACCATGCAGCAGCCAGCACCTCTGCTTCAGCCTCAAGCTGCACTTTTGGTTTTGGAGTTTGGGCAGCATTAGGTTCACCCTCTCTTTAGCTTGGAGAGAGTCCAAGCAGCTGGAAACTGCTGCTTCCATGTGCCAGGGCACCGACAGAGCTCCATCCTGCAGAACTCGCCCTGCGGTGGTTCTCGGGCACGAGGTGACAAAACGTGAGCTGTAGGAAATGGAACTGGGGCACCGCAGCTCCGCTGCCACCCGGGGCTGCCACCCGGGGCTGCCACCGGCCCCGCGCCCCCTCCCAGCCGCGCTGCCCGGGGGCCTCACCTGCGCAGGTGGAGGCTGTGCTGGGTGGGCAGGTGGGTGACCCGTCCTGCATCCCAGGCGCACTCCAGGCGCTCCGAGCCCTCGGCGATGGCGCAGCTCAGGTTGCCGGGGGAGTCCGGAGGGTCTGCGGGGGCGAGGCCGGGTGAGGGCACCGACACCCCCGGGAGGAGCCAAACCCCGATCCTCGGAGCTTGGCACGGGTTGGGGGCACGGGGGTACTCACAGCCGGCCCGGACCTCCGTGCCGCACACCAGGCGGTCCCTCTGGGGGTTGGCACAGAGGGAGAAGCAGGTGACGGTCCCGAAGGGCATCCGGAAATCGCGCAGCCGGAGCCGCACGGTGCTGCTGTTCAGGGGCAGCGGGGTCCCCTCAGCGCGGCTGTAGTTGAGGAGGATGAGGAGCTGGGCTGAGGGGCAGCCCAGGGCGGACCGGCAGGTGATGGAGATGTCGGAGCCCATCGGCACCACCGGCGCGGGCTCGATCCAGACGCTCCCCCTGCACTCGATGTTTGCAGCACCTGTGCCAAAGCGGGTGGGCTCAGGGGGGTGCCCGCGGGAGGAGGGGGTGCCCGGGGGCTGCACCATTCCACCGGCGCAGCCGATTTGCTGGGATGCAGCAGCAGCACGGCTGGATCCTGCAGCGAGGGAATGCCAGCCCCACCCCCGGCCACCTGGGACCCCGTGGGATGGGGATAAACCAGGGGCCGAGTGATACAGGGGAGGAATTGTTCCCCCTGAGGGCGGGGAGGCCCTGGCACAGGGTGCCCAGAGAAGCTGTGGCTGCTCCTGGATCCCTGGCAGTGCCCAAAGCCAGGCTGGATAGGATTTGGAGCAGCCTGGGACAGTGGAAGGTGTCGCTGCCCAGGGCTGGATGAGCCCTGAGGTCCCTCCCAGCCCAAACCAGGCTGGGACTCTGTGATGAATCCCCTGCCTGCAGCAGTGCCCCGGCCCCCAGTGACTCATCCCAGCAGACCAGAAACAGCCAGTTTCGCCAGTTTTACCGATTTTAGGTTTTGCTCTAATGTTTAAACGACTGCAGGGAAATAACCTGCACTCTCGAGAGCTCTGATCCCCAAGATTAGGGCGGCGGAGGCGCTGCCCTTCCCTATCAGATGAAGCTGTGCAGCAGCCCTGGCTCGCAGCCGCTATCAGGCTCCATCTGGCCTTCCTGGAAAGGGCACGGCTGAGCCCCGGCCCCGAGGCTGCAGGGGCAGAGCTCAGCGCTCAGCGCAGGGGCTGCCAGGAGCCTGGATGTGGCCCCGGGAGCCTGGACGTGGCCCTGCTCCAAGGATGGGAGAGGGAAGGAGAAGGAGCTTGCAAGGCTCCCCCCAAAATCCGCAGCTCCGTGGTTGTCCTATTCCCACTCTAGATCCCCTGCGGGCCCGGGGCGTCGCTCCGGTGTCCTCGAGGTGGCCGCGCTGAGCCCTGTCGCTGTCGCTCACCTCGGCACAGGCAGCAGAGCAGGACAGGGAGCACCAAAGCCTCGCCGGACCCCGCCATGGCCTGGACTGCGGCCGCTGCCCGCGCGTGGCATAGTCTGAGGGATAAAAAATGATGGAGCAAATCCTCCTGGGAACCAGCTCCAGCACAGGCAGGGAGACCGGGAGGGGAGAAGGCAACGTGGTTTTGTGACGGGGAAATCTGAGCAGCCCTGCCTTGGAGAAGATGGGCTTGGAGGGTCGGGGGGTGCTGCCCCTCTGCTCAGACCCATCCCGAGCGTTGGCTCCAGGGCTGGGCTCCCACTGGGACAGGAGAGACATGGACGCTCTGGAATGAGCCCAGCGGAGGTGCCTGAGGGTCAGGAGCACCTGAGAAGTGTGGAAGGGCTGGGAGAGCTGCTCAGCCTGGGGAGGAGGGGACTCAAGGGGGGCAAATCCCTGGGAACGGATGTCTGATGGGGGAGTAAAGATGAAGGAGCCAAACTCTTCCCAGCGTGGCCCAGGGACAGGACAGGAGGCAATGGGCTGCCCTTGGAAATCAGGAAATTCCAGCTAAACTTAAGAAAAAGCTCTTTAAAGGTGGCCAGAGCAGGGCTGCTGCCCTGAGGGCTCATCCCGCAGTCTCCATCCCTGAGGATGCTCAGACATGGTTTTATGGGATAGAAACTTCCTGTTTCCATAATATCTTTCCCACAGGTCCCTGCCCAGGCAGAGGAATGGCTCTTCCCAGCAGTGAACCCCCCGAGACAGCCCCAAAATCCCAGGCCAGGGCTTCCCACCTCTCCCCAAGGAGCCACCCTTGTGCCTGCATCCCACAATTGCTGTAATTTTTCCCTGTTCCCTTTGCCTCTCTCCACAGCCTCTTTGGAAGCATTCCCACAATCCAGCCCCCCTCCAGGGGGGAAGCCCAGCCTCACCCCCTCGAGTGTGGGGCTGCGAGGGCTTTGCAGCAACCACGACACAGACCGGTGAGGTGCAGGGAATTGCAGCTCCAGGGGGGAAATTGCTCTTTTCCAAGAGAAGCATCCTCCTGGAAGCAGCTGGCATGGCACCCCCAGCCCCTGAAGCTGGGGTGACTCCAGCCTCCCCACAGGCCCCTCTGGGGATGGGAGGTGGGCACAAAGCAGACCCCAAACCAACCCTGATGCCCCCATTCACCTGCCCGGGGCCGAACACCCAGCAAAGCCCCACACTCCACCCTTTCCTTTCCCCGTGCAATACCTGCTGTCAGGAATGGCAAGCTTCCCCTGGAGAGAGGCCAGAGTCCACAGTAAAAGCTTCAAAATGCTGATTTTCAACCCAAACCAGGCCACCAGCAACAGCGAGTGCTTCGGTATTTCTGGTGCGGGGTGAGGTGACCTGGTTTGGTTTTAGGGCTGTTCAAGTATTCATCATGAGTGAGTCAAATTTCAAGTGCCTCCCTATTACCTGACCTACAAAGAGAAGCTGTCAGTTCCCAAGTGCCCACGAACCTTCTGCAAGTCAGAGCAAATGAAAAAATGCAATTTGGCTTCTATGAGAAGAGCTGGAAATTCTGAATCTGCCCAGCTCTCTGAGGGATCACAATCTCTGCCCCCTCTGGGAATCACATTCATGTTTTTATTCCAATTTAGAGGCGTTTGCAAGCTCCAAAGCCAAAGGAACGAGACCGTTTGGAGATGCTGGGTTTTGATCTCATCTCTGGTAAGGTCTGCTCGTGCATTAGGGCTAAAGAAATGTGAATTCAATGAAGAAGGGAAAAGCTGCTCCATGGTGCCAACCCAAACCACGCGGAATCTTCACCGGCGGCTGCGCCAGGAGCAGATAAACGCGGGAGCAGCGGGTGAGGAGCAGGAGCTGGGATACTTTGGGGTTAAATGCGGGGGGCTGGGAGCTGGGAAAAGCAGGGAATCCTTACCTCGGCAGTGTTCAGGACATGCGGCAGCGGGAGCCTCCTCCTGCCGCTGTGGCCGGAGCTGCCGAGCTCGGCGAGCAGCATCGGCAGTGTCAGCGAGGGCAGTGCGGGGCTGACCTACATAGAGCACCAGAGTTTCCTTTCCAGTCTGAGTCAGTCCATGGGAAAACCCAGCATCCCTTAAAGCAGCAGCCTCGGGGGAAGGGGTGTCTTAAAGTCCTGGCAGGATTTGGGGACACCGTGATAAAGCCGAACTCATCCCGAATGGATCGTTACGGTCTCGTTGCTGGGTGTGAGATGGGAGCACAGCAGAGAGTCCTGGGTGCTGTCAGGGAAAGAACATTTTCCTACGGCTCCCAGAGGCAGGGAATGAAAATTCCTCGAGGAATGGGGTTGTTGTCACTGGCACTGTGTCACCCCCTCTGCTTGTGCCGGTCCCCAGCTCATCCAAGGATGTTACGGGCAGTGCATTCCCAGGGCTGGGAGGTCCGAGGCTCCAGGGATGCTCCGGCGCTCTCCATCCCCCGGCTCCCTCTGCTGCTCCCAAAGCCCGGCTCTGCAGAGCCCGGGGCTTCCTTTTTCGTGTCGGTTGAAGAGTTAAACCTCAAAAACAGTGTTAACCTCATTAGACACTGCAACCACAGGAAACCCCGCACTGCTCCCGCCTCTGCCTCGCAGGAGGAAATGTTGGGGAACAGAATTTACCAGCCCAGGGCCGAGGCAGAGCCTCCCTCTGCCAGCAAGCCCTGGATGCTCTGGGTTTTGACTGATCCACGGGGATTTTTTGTGGAAGTGAGAACAAGAGCCTGCCGGCACCACGGGGTGAGCCCTCGCTGGTGGTGTGGATATTTAATGTATATAATGTGCCTGTATGGTTATAGGAACGTATGGGTTTGTGCAGTTACACACACCCTGAGCACGACCGGCGGGGTTTCAGCAGGAATTTTAGCTCTGGAACGTTCTGGGAGTGTTTAATGCACGGGGCACACAGCTGGGGCAGGGCTGCACAGCTGGGGCTGGGGCAGCACGGCGAGCGTGCACAGCTGGAGCCAGCCCGTCTCATCTTGGGCTGGGCTGGCACCAAGGACAAGCACATCTGGGCCCAGGTGGCACATCTGGAGCTGGCACAGTGCTGTGGAATGTGGAGCTTTCCCAGGACAGGTGTCAGAGCCTCTCGGAGCTGCTGGTTCCTGCATTTCCCAGGCCCCCGATCTTCCGCTGCCGGTTTAACTGATGTGTCCTTATCTCTTCCTGAGCACTCAGAGCTGCAGCTCAGAGCTCCGTGGGCAGCAGGGGAGCAGAGTCAGGGCTCACACTGGGCTCTTTCCCACATATTTCTCTTTCCTTCACTCAGGAATCTCGGCTGCTGTCGCCTTCCTCTGAGGCAGCTGCACTGCCCCGGCTTTCCAGCCCTCACCGTGTTTCGGGTTCTCTGTGGTTTGTTCAGATATTCCTTAGAGCCTGATGGGGACGGAGGGCAGGGTTAGGTTGGGTTTAGGGAGAAATTCCTCCCTGTGATGGTGGGGAGGCTGAGAGAAGCTGTGGCTGCCCCTGGATCCCTGGCAGTGTCCAAGGCCAGGTTGGACGGGGCTTGGAGCACCCTGGGACAGTGCAAAGTGGAACAAGATGAGGTTTATGCTCCCTTCTGTGGGCTTCTAAGCAGGGGTTTAGAGATGCAGCAAGGCAGGAGGTAGAGTGAGGAAATGAATTATTTATTAAATTTACAATACTATTTATATATTTTAGTTTCATAAAGCAATTGAACAGTGCTCACACTTCTCTTAGGGTGATTGGTTACAATCTCAGACACTTACTTAGAAATGTTTTTTCTTAATATAATGTACACATGGTTAGAAGATACTAGATATGAATGCTATTTACAAAAACCTTATTTATTGTTTACATAGCTTACACAGCAAAGGAAAAGTTCTCACAGAATGAATGCAAGAAGAGAAAATTTCCCTGCTAATAGCATTTCAGCATCCACACCCTTCCAGCCCAAACCATTCCAGGATTTTGTGATCCTACATCCAGGGGTGGAAACGCCTTTCCAGCATTTTGGTGCCCTGCAGAGAGTCCCTGCCGAGGCTGGCACGGCACAGCCCAGCAGGCTTCTCCCGGCACAGCCGGGATGGTGCCTTGGGATCCAGTGCTCCCCAGCCTGGCCCAGGGCTGGAGTCAGCCCCCGTCCCCCCCAGCAGCACCCAGGCTTTGGGGGCACCGTGAGCCCGAGCCCTAGCCCCGCTCCCCGGGGCTTTCCCCGCCGCCCCCGCGCAGGCGATGAGATGTCCCCGGCACTTCCTCGCTGTGCGGGCCCTGCCCTGCCCGGCCCCCGCGCCAGCCCCCTCTGCCACTGCCACTGTCACCGGCTGCTGCCACCACCTCCGTGCCCCCTTCACCGTGCCCCCTCCCCTGCCGCTGCCGGGCTCCGGAGCCCCCTTCCCCTCCCTGGGACGTGCCCGCAGCCCCGGAGCCCTCGGAAGTTTGGCACGGAGCTGGCTGTCAAACGAGATTAGGATTAGAGCGGATTAATTTAACATTTCTTATCTTCAGTGGGCACGCTGGGATTCCTGCCCTGCCTCGGAGGCTGAGGGCAGCGGGGAGGAAAGGTCGGGACCGACCCGGCCCCGCTGCCAAGAGCGGAGCTCTTGTGCCATCCCCGGAGCTGTGCCCGGCACGGGGGACACGGGTGACACAGACACGGCACAGGCTCGTCCCCTTCTCGCCCTGCTGGCACCGCCGCCAGGTGACATCCCGATATTTGATCCTAAAGCTGCCGCGGTGGCACCTGAGCCGTGGCTGGTGCCGGGGGTGGGGACGCTGCCCCCGCGGGGGCTTCCCTGCCATGCCCACCCTCCATTCGGGGACAGGGACATGCCGGGGGGAGCGCAGGACCGAGAGCCAGCGCTGCTTGCGTCAGTCCCGCTGGCACCGCAGTCCAGGCGGGATTAGGTTCCTCTCTGCTGCTGGAGGAGTAAATATTCCCAAGTCCAAGCTCCGCTCCGGGTTCAGGACAGCCGGGGCTCGGTGCAGGAACAAGGAAGGTGATGCCAATGTCAAAAGGGATTTGACTGTGATTTTTGGCCAGGGTAAAAGGACACCCGAGATATGGGAAAGTTGCTCCCGGACTTTAAAGTCAGTTTGTCCTTCCTGCGAGCCGTGCCAGGGCTCCTTCCCCGTGAGCAGGGCAGCAGCACGGACACGAATCAGGCAGGAAAGGGAAAGTTTGGGCAGAGCTTGCTTTTCCCTGCGAGGGGAGAGTGCTGGGGTGAGCCGAGCGTGCCGGGGTGAGCGGCAGCTCCTGCCCCGGGGCCGCGATGCCCCATTTCCCTCTGGAGGCGGCAGGCCCTGGCTGTGCCCAGGCAGGTCATGGCAGCGCGGTAATTGGGAAAAACGCTCTCCAGAAGGGGCTGCTTCCTCTATAAACACCGCCATGGCCACGGGCAACCAATGTCCCGCTGCTGCCTTACCCCCTCACGCTGGGAGTGACCCCCAAAACAACCCTGCAGGGGTTTAAAAGCTGGAATGGTTGGACTCAACAGTCTTTGAGGGCTTTTCCAACATAAATGATCCGAGGTTCTATGGAATTGCTGCTATTTCCAAGCTGAGGCTCATCCCACATCCCCCCATGCCCACCCTCCATTCCCCCCATCCGGGACAGCTTTCCCATGGCTGCAGCTTTGTCTCCATCCGTGTCCTGTCCCTTCGGTGGGCTCCAGGACACTTTTCCCTGTGGGGACTGAGAGCTGTGACCAGGTGGGATCTGCTGCCCGGCTGGCACTGGGGTGACGGGAAGCAGATTAGCTGTGACCAGGTGGGATCTGCTGCCCGGCTGGCACTGGGGTGACGGGAAGCAGATTCCCCAGCAGTGATGGCCTGAGGTGTGCGTGTCACTCCTCCTCCCCCAGCTAAATCTGTTCTCTCCACTGCGCCCCGTAGGGCGGAGGTGTTTTTGTGCTCCAAGCTGCCTTGTTTTAGGAGTTTTCCACTTGGCAGAGCATAGCCCGGAGGGGAAGATTTAATCTCTGAAAGGGAAGGGCTGGTGCCAAAATCCTGCGTGCGGGGTCACCCGAAGGCAAAACCCAGCAGGGTGCTGGGCCCCCGGGGCCGCCGTGCCAACGACAGCGGTGCCAGCACGGGTCTGACCCCCCGGTTTTGCTGTGGGGAGGGGTGGAGACACCCCTGTCCCCCTGCCCAGATAGGGGACACGTGTGTGGTGTCCCCTCGTCCCTGCAGTGCCCCCCATGCAGTGCCCGGTAGCCCCCCCATCCCAGGCCCTGCATGACCTCACCTACGCCTCCCTCCCTCTCTTCATGCCCCCCATGCCAGACCCTGGGGGGTTCCCCTCATCAATGCCCCCCATGCCAGCCTCCCCTGAGAGGCCCCCCTTGCTGTGCCCCCCATGCCAGCC